>VWZX01007392.1:1132618-1172465 GCA_013399015.1 Galbula dea
GAGTCAATGAGGTGTTGGGGGTGGGGAAATGACTAGAGTGCAGGTTTCCTGCTCTGAACATCCTTGACTAAACCTGCTGACACCATCTGCTCTTGATGGCAACTCTGAGCCCAAGACATGATTTGCATTCTAATGGATTTGCCATCCAACAGCTCTATATTCAAGTCTCCATGTTGTCTGTCCAAAATAAGAAAACTTCTTTTTTTTTTTTTTCCCCACAAAGAGCCTTAATTTTTCTGGTCTGAGAGCAAAAGAACAGTGCCAAGAGGTTAGATCAACTAGGTAGGTGACTGTATTGCAACGAATCTTCTGCCCAGCAGTCTCGCCATCATGTCTTGAAAGGAAGAGTAACCTAAAGCTTCTGATTTACTTTTCACACGTTCTTCCAGGAAGGATCTGATCTGTAGTGAGGATATCAGCTTATAAGCTGATAAGAAATAATGTACCATCCTTTTTCTCCAATGAGTACGTTGAGCCAAGTTCTAGCAGAAGCACCCTTGAAGGTGGGCTGGAGGCACAGAAAGGCAAATGTAAATCATCTTCTCTATATTTCTGTGAATGAGATCATCTCACAGTGGAGGAAGGAAGGTGATAGGTGGATTCTCAGGATGGAACACAAGTATTTAGCTAGGAAGTAGTTTAATTTTCACTTTTCTCATGTCTTGCTTGACTTCTTTGAGAAGTTTTTATCTGTGCCATGCCTTGTCTGGATGCTTCTTATGCAGCTGTTTCCATTTTTCCTTTCTGTATCCCTGCTTTCTTTGTCACTCATGTCAGCAGGTGGCTCAAAGTTGCTTCACCAGACCAGGAACAGAAGCAAACAGAAGCATTCAGGTCATCTGAATGAAAAGAACAGGGATGTCATTGCATCTAAAAATAATCCTAGTAACAGCTAGGTGATATCTTTGGTCCTGGACTTACTCAGCAGCCTACATGTATTTCCAATTAGAGTCTGACTCTAAACAGAAAAATGAATGTCATTCAAGGGATAATTCAGTTCATGCCTCTGAAGAAATCCTGGCTCCCAAAAAAAATAAAATTCCTGGTCTTGGTGTAGATAGGAAAGAGTATAGAAAAAACAGTTCTTGCCTCACTTTGACTCACTAAATTCTGCTTTCTGTTATTCTTGACAGTGCTGGTTGCCTGTGGTCCCTGCCCAGTGTTCTTTCAAAGTCTTTAACAAGTGCACTCAGGAGGGTTTCCTCAAGAAATGAGAAACCACCTTTTCCCTTCACTTTGGAAAGACCTTGGAGCACCCACCAAATTTTCATCCTTTGTATTCTAGGCACAGATAAGTCTCCAGTTGCCCTGAATGCTCCAACACATGCTTCTCGCGGCAGGGACTTAGATGCGTTTGGCCACTCTTTAAGAAAGGGATCAGGGATTTGGGAGTAGTCTGTAGTCTGACTCTCAGTTTGGGTAGCAGCGGCATCCAAGTACTGGGAGAGTTTTGGGTTTTTTTCCTGAGCTTTGTACTGGATTATGTTATCTATTAAAAGCAGCTATTTTCATGTTGAACTGCTGCCATGACCTGTATTTTACAACTTGCACGTATACTCTGAAAACTTATTGTCTTGCACTCAAAAGGCATTCAGTGACAGCTCTATGAAATTCTGTGCAAAATCTCATTACCTTCTTGCTTGTTTTTTGGTTTGGTTCAGTCTGAGGAATTGCTTTTCTTGATAGTTCTAGGTGCCAACTTTGGTGCTCATAATAGAGAGGTGACTTCTGTCAGAGCAACACAGGCCCTCTGATAGTTTGCTAAAGCCACTCTACAGACCATGTGAAGCACAGAGGTAGAAAATAAAGAAAATAAACTCTCATGGTCATTGGTGAACACAAGGACAGAAACAAAGCACCATTAGTTTCCAGGACCCTGGCCCTGCCACTAGAAAACATGACTTTCTGTTCTGACCTGTATGAGAGATTCAGAAGAAACTTTGCATTCTTTTTGCTTGAGCAATTTAGGTGGAAGGGGAGGGAGCTGTTAAACTGATATTCAGCTGAAATATTTAACCTTTGGTAGCTATTAGGAGCTACTTAGAGATGCCCTTATCTGTGACTTGACATGACCAGGGGGGAAATGTGTTGTGTGCTTTTCCTTGTGGGTAGAGAGTTGAAGGTTGTTTTTTATTTTTGAGGAGTGAAGAGGAAGGATTCTGCCTGTTTTGGTACAAACTTCAGAATTACCCAGACTTTCAAGTAGTAGCCTGGTCTTTTCCCTTGGCTTCTTCAGGAAATCTCTCTTGGAGAGTACAGGAAGCATAAAATGCCAGCTTTAAACAGGTTGTAGTTAAAATGCTGGTGTTTTTCAGTCTGTAACCAGAAAAAGCTCAGCTTTGTTGGATGCTAGTTTACTGACTGAGTTTCCAATTAAAATTTGATTTCCATGTTAATCAACAAGGTTTTATGTCACATTCTTGCACTGCTCAGACAATCCTTCAGGAAAAACGTGGCAGGCAAGAATTCATTTTTAATGTAAAAATACCAAGAAAGAGGAGGGTGAGGGGAACTATAAATAACCACCAAGATGTCACAGAGTCAGTCATTTTTTCCTCCATAAGTCAGCTTTAGCACTTAAGGTCAAGATAACATTTCCATGTCAATGGTCAGTTACATCAAAATGCTAAAACAGGAAGATTGAATGGAATTGTTGATTTTCTTTTCTTGTATTCTGCCCAGATTTGACCAATGTACAGTCTTTTTGGTCTGCCAGCTATGAGTTCCAGTGTTTTTTGGTTATGCTCTTTGCCAGAGTAGCAAGCTTGGATTGGAGCATCAGGTTTATTAAAGACTATGAAATTAAGTTTTCTGCCAAAAAAAAGGAGAAAAAAAGTCCCCTTCTTCTTGATAGTGACTTCTTTATATTCCTTTTGATGCAGATCAGTTTGACTTGAATTTTAGACTAACAGTTTGCTACACAATTTTGTTTTCTTTTCACAAAGTTCTAATCAGTTTAAGCTACAAGCAGTTTGAAATGCCTAACAGCTTCCTTTGCATTGCTAATTAAGCCTGAAATCTGTGTTGTCCACAATTGTATCTAAACAAGGAGCAGCATGTATCATCTGCTCACTGTTTGCCACATCTCCCAGCTGCGTGTAATTCTGCTGCCAGCGCAGAATGGAATCGCAACAGGACGGATCCGTTGGTCGCTTTCTTAGGCAAAACTCCCAGGGTGGTGTACAAGGTCAGGCACATCATGTTTTGAGGGAAGGGATGGATTTGATGGTGAGAACATGTATGGCAAGCAGTGCTACACATAATGCAAAAACTGGAAGCACTTAGGCATAAGGAACAGCCTCACTTTATCCCCCAGAGCACTTTGTACCACAGAGCCCTGAGTTGTGATTATGGTTTGGAGGTGCTCTCACTTGACATATTAGGTAAAAGTGCAGTCTATCAAAACCTGCCATGTGTTCCCCCTGTCCCTCAGGAGCAAAGCTAATAGAATGTCATAGTTTTTAAAGCTGCCAAGATTCACTAAAGTGGAAAAGAGAGACCTAACAAATCCTTGAACCCATCTTTCTGCAGTCAGCAAAGCCAGCGGATGATTTATCTCTAGGTAGCTACCCCAGCGGTACGAAGCAATATGAATCTTTCAAGGCATCACCCGTTGTGCAACAGGGTCCAGAGATTTCAGCAGTAGCTCTGTGCTGGCTTGCCTGAGCTGCAGAACCTGTGAACAAACTGTTTACCTCTGGTATTCTGGGAGGGATTTTGAGGGATTTCTTTCAAATTAGAAATCTTTGAAAATCGGCATCTTGCGCAAGGTGTTGTATTATGCAGCAGTTTAGAATGAGAGCCAAAGGTCTGGTTGTGAGCTCAGGATCTCCTTGAACTGAAGAAATCGGAGATGGTAACTGTCTTATCAGATCATCTTTCCCTGCTAAGGCAGGCTCATCTCCTGTGCTGCACTGGTGCTGCTGTGCTTTATGGATGCTCATCTCTCCAATGCTCCAAAAGCCTGCCCTAGCTTAGTGGTTAGATGTTTTCTGAACTAAATGCAGTTCTAGTGTAGTGTGACAGAATTCAGATGGTTATATTGGGGTTCATACCTAGTGTGTGGTGTGGACAGCAGTGCTAACAGCAACAATGAGCTCTGCTCACCAACATGGATAATGTGGTCTTTCAATTTTGTGGGGAATGTGCAGCTCCTCTTTTCTGGTGGCGGTAGACAAGATGTGAGAAGGTTTGGAAATGCAGCTTCACTAGAATGAAAATTACTGAAGGAACAGGGGCTGATTGGAAAGATATATAACAATGTCCTTTTACATAGTGGATCTAAGGATGCTTTCAGTTGCTTGGCTCGCTATTCTATTGCATGTGACTATAATTGCTATTGTTGGGAAAATTCCGTAAGCATAGCCTTTTTTATTCTACATGCTTTTTTAAGGTCAACTGTAAGTTAGAAGCATTTATCCAGTATTAAATACTTCACTCTTGCAAATTGCTGTAGCCTTATTGGAGTACTCTGAGTAACAGCTTGGATGCTGTTCCCCATTACTGCATCTCCCAAAGTCAGACCTGGGTGGCCTTTGAGGCATTTGTAATTGTTACAGATTAGAAAAAGTGAGGGTTTTTTCCTGTTAAAAATACCTTATTTCCATCACATAACCATTTGGGTGCACAAACTATTTTGCAAGTATTCATGAAACCTAACAACATCCAGTTTCTCACTGGAATAGACAACTTCTACAGCCATTTTATTTACAGGCCAACTGAGGTACAAACCATGGGAGTGCTTTGTGTCTGAGAGTTTCTTGGGAGAAAAGCCAGAAAGAAAAGTTGAGGCATTTTATCTTCCAGCTGAACAGTTTAGAGAACGAATCCCTAATTTGTTACGTTTGTAATCACTATGGTTTAAAGTGGCGAAGGTCTCTGTCAGAGCAAGGAACGTACAGAAGATGAGTAGTTTTGAGTGCCAGAAAGTAGTTACGTGATTTCCAACATCAGGCTTCTTGTGGATTTTTAGTTGGAAGAAGTTAGTGTGTTTGTGGTTGGACTTTGAGCCTGATGCGGAGTAGATCAGTTAACCCTGATGTTCCTTTATCACTCTCAAATTGGTGGTACCAGAGATGGACGTAGGTTTCTTCTCCAGCTTTTGGTATGCTCACTGGCAAAACCATCCCTTAGCCTTCAGTTGATGAGACAGCTTTCTTAAGAAGGAGCAAGCAGAGCTCCTTCCTCTTCTCACTGTAGAGCATTTTTTGACATCTCCATAGCATTTGCGAAGCATTTCTCAAGCCCTGTTCCGTTTTCGTCATGGTCTTTGTTACTGCACATTTGTGGACTCAATTGCATGCCATTGTCATCTTTGCTACTAACATAAACCATAAAATGCACTAAAACACACTTAGTCTTTCTCTAGTAGTTACAAGGCATGGAGAAGGGACTCCTTCATGCTGTATGCTGAGAGGACTTTCTGTCAGATTCACCTCCAGCTGCTTGGAGTCCAAAAGTACAAAGCTGAATTCAGTTTTCCTGACAAGAAAAGCAAATTCCAGCAGAGGGGAAGCATGCCAGCCATGGCATTGCTACTGTGCTGGGAAAGCCACTGAAAACTGAGCCAATGGAAGAACTATTTGAAAGCCACTGAATACAGCAACCTCCAGAACCTGAGTCTACACTATGCAGCTGGCAGCTGTATGCCCAGCTCAGACCCACATCATGCTGGTAGTGTTTCAGGGTTGCCAATGTAATTTATCCCAGTGTATTCCCTCTCCCAGCAAAGCAAGCTATACCAGCTAAAGGGCACCCTCAGTGCTTACCACTGTGTCTGAATTAGGGGGTTTTGCCAGGGTATTTTGGGCTATGAAGGCACATCTCTTGTGCTAAAACACTGATGCAGCTATGATAATGTGGCCTGAACATCAGAGAATGAGACAAGATACTTCTGCGGGGCTCTTTCTTGCTGGACCTCCTGTTGAGGGTTGAGGCTGGGCCAACCACCAATCCAATGACAGATGCTCCCTCTTCCCTCCCACAATGGGAAGGGAAAGGGGATAAGAGAGACAGAGAGACTTGTGGATTGGAAAATAAAACTACTTTAATAATAATAATGATAAATTAAATGTACACAAATATGTACAAGACCCAATACCGAACTCAAACCCCCCTTGATGGTAACTATGGCACCACTGATACTGTGGCAGTAGGCCTCAGCAGCAGATGAGAGTCAGACTCAGGGCCTGGACCCTGGTACTGGATGCAGGAACTTACGGATCAGGATTGAGGGCAGAACAGACAAAGTTCTCCCTTGCTGCCTACCACTGAAGTGCAGGAGAAGAAGGAACCAAGAGAATAATCTCACAAGGGGAAGCTGACCCCCAGTTTATATATTGAATATGATGTATATAGGATGGAAGACTTTAATTGGTCAGTTTAGGGTCACCTGTACTGTCTGCTTTTCCCTGAAGGTGAAAACCCTGCACCCCCCAACATGACACAAGATTTAGCAGTGACCTTGCTTTGCATACCAANCAAAGTTCTCCCTTGCTGCCTACCACTGAAGTGCAGGAGAAGAAGGAACCAAGAGAATAATCTCACAAGGGGAAGCTGACCCCCAGTTTATATATTGAATATGATGTATATAGGATGGAAGACTTTAATTGGTCAGTTTAGGGTCACCTGTACTGTCTGCTTTTCCCTGAAGGTGAAAACCCTGCACCCCCCAACATGACACAAGATTTAGCAGTGACCTTGCTTTGCATACCAATCCTTGATAGTAAATCTGAACATTAGGCCTCATCACTGCTAGAAGCTGGCAGTGTCTGCAAAAATGTGTTGTTATTCTCAGTGCAGTTCCTCAGAGGAGCTTTAACTGAAAAGTAAAATCTCTGAACAGAATTAGTTCTGCCAGGATACCTCCCCCTTTCAGAGCAGAAGGAAAGGAAGAATAGTGTTACCCACCGCTAAAAATGTGTCCAGCTGGTCAAGCTAAGTGAGAAAGATTAATTCACACGTGCCCAAGTTATTTTGTCCAATATGGAACAAGGAATTCCATGCTGGTCATTACTGAACTAAATGTAGTGTTTGCCAAGATTTACCCATCTGTGGGGATAGCAGTTGGGGATGACTGGGGATTTTGTGAGGGGATCTCGGGTCTTGGATTTTCCTTTTCTAGAAAAAATGCTTTAAAAAAAGGTTTTGAAAGTGTTGAAATTACATCTTGACACTTAATCCCTCCACCCATGTCTGCTTTATATTTAATTTGTAATCCAACTGTATATTTGCAGTCCCCAAAAATGCAACCATTTGTAATTATTTGAAGTGCAGTGTTTCAATTGACCTGATCTAACTTGGGGTTTATAAATTCACCAGACTTCTTGAGATTAAAGTGTTCTGTCTTCACTTAAGTATGGAAACATTTTCAAGCCTCAAAAACTATCCCACAATGAGGAAAATGTCTCCTGCTCTGCTCTCCTCGCAGTCTGAGGAAATGAAGGTTGGAGTCACAAGATTTAAAGCAATTCACTTACCACACTTTACTAAGTTACAGTTCAACTACAGTAGTTGACCATGTGCCTGTTTTTAGTGCAACAGGCACTTTTGATTCCCGTGGCTAATAATACCTCCTCTGTGCAGTCACTCCAAAAAATGTTTCTTGTGCAGTGCTCACAGAAAGTGAGTTCATGTCCCTGGGTACGAGTTGCCAGTTTATTCCAGCAGCATCCCTCCCCTCTCCCAGCAAAATTAGCTATACCATGCTTATGTCCCAGTGTGTGAGCTCGACTCGATCTGCTGTTCAGAGTGCAGGAGAGATTATTTATGTTCAGTAGAGCTCCGGATGAATTGCCAATACAGGAGCAGCAATGACTAATCTCTGTGTGGCTTCCCTTCTGCTTTCATTGCCAGGTAATTGTGGGAGGGTCCTTTTGGTGCACTATATTATGAGTTACTGCTGTCACTCAAAATTTGGTTATGAGGGATTATAACCTACAGCGTTAGGAAAGCAGGATGAGCTGCAGCCCACAGGTTGTCACTGCAGCTCTGCTCCCTAGAGCCATTTGCCAGCTTTCCATCTTGGATGAGAATTTTTCAGGAGGTCATTCAAATACTTCCCACTTCCAGTCCTCAGTGGCTGTTGCACCCCAGAAATCCTATCCAGCAGTTTGGATTTTCACTTTGTGTCCCATATTTTAACCTAAAATCTGCAGAGCAACTCCCTTTGGCTTTCTGTGGTTTCTGAAGGGCCAAGTATTACTATAGGAAGGCCTTCAAAAAACTCACCCCACCACTTGCTATCAGATACTTGTTCCCAAGCAGCTTGTTCCCTCTTTGCTGCCAGTTGTACTGTACGTGTTTAAGTCACTTAGTTTTCCCTTCCAAGCCGATGCTTGATGTGCTGGTTATTTCAGTTCTTCACCTGCATTTTACTGTATCTTTGCTTGGATTTGTTTTTCTTACTGGGGATATGCTAGGGTGCATCATTCTTCCAAGATGAGGTTCTTTTTCTTAACCATGAATAAGGAGTTTTGCCCTCAAGAGATGTGGATGCAGATGCTTTTAGCATTGGGCCAACCTTCCATTTAGAAATGGATGGTTCCTTCCCCATCCATTTCAAACCCCCCAAATTACTTGGATTTGGAGACACAATTGTCTCTAAAAAAGAAGAGCACACCCTGCCTCTTAGCCAAAAGTCTGAGGAAAGGATGGTAAACTTTGCCTTTAGTCTATGCTGGATTTGTGGTCCATATTCTTGTGACATGAATTTGGCCACAGCCCCTTGTCTGGGGTTTCCTAGCTACTTCTTATGTTTCTTCTCTGTGCCATGCTTTGACGATCTCTATAGCTCCCAGATGCACTCAGCTCTGCTTGTTGATTACAAAGAGGACTGGCAGTGTCAGCTTGGGAGAAAAGAATAAAAAATAAGCCTGTTAGGTTTTTTTTCTTGATGTTGTTTGGCTTTCTGGAGGTCTGAAAGGGAGGTGCTAGAAAAGTTAGCTAAATTGTGAAAGAAAGCAAAATCAAGAACCCAAACATATACTCCTACACGGATGCTGTTCCCATAATGTGCAGAAATGCCTTTGTGCAGGTTCTTAGCTGCTGGGGCAGCACTTATGCATGTGGGATAACCTGATTAGAGAATCTAAGAAAACCCTCTTAGCTCCGCAGGCCAAATCCTGCCTTACAGCAATCTGATGTTAAATGGGTGTGAATCAAGGAAGCTTTCCCTTTGGCATCTTCTGGTAACACCTTGAAGAGAAGAGTCTGAGCCAGGGTTCTCGCAAGGAAAGAGGCTTAAGCAAATATACTCCCAGACAGGGAGGGAGCTGGAGTCTGAAACTAATGACTTTGTTTTTCCTCACTGGTACAGACTTGGAAGGATGAAAAGAATAAATTTCTCAGGTCTGATTTTCAGGTTGTATAGGAGGCTTAATCAGGAGCTGATTAATTTAAAACACTTGTCTTACTTAGCTGTGAGAATGTCAAACAGTGTGACTGAGCTGAGATTTGGGAGCAGAAGATGTGTGTTTTCTGAAGGCATAATCCAGAAGCATGATTACTTGCTGTCCTGGTCACAGCAAAACTCCCATCAAAGTTAGCATTAACGCAGGATATCAGACAAGACGACTGTAATGATCCCTTGTGGTCTTAAAATCTGTATGTCTGGAACATGTGAGTAGGAGTTGTATTAGATCCATAGTGAGAGCATTACCAGGCCATGCTGTCTGGTGTTAAATCCCTTTGCAAGGTGGATTGCAGCTGCAGGTTTCTGCTCTGTTCACAGTACCAGGTAAGCTATGCTCTGTGTTGCTATCTGGAGCGCTGTTACATCAGCTCTGGTAACAGTCTAGGGGAACTGCTTAACAGATCAGCTCTTAATGTGTAGGTAAGCTGTGAAACTCTGGCCATGTTGTGGATGCTCAGTGTATCAGAATTCAAAAAGTAATCAGGAAAGTTCATGGGAGAAACATCCACTTGAGGCTAAGTACAGAGAAGCCATGCTCTGGCTCAGGAAGTCCCTAAGCCAGAAATCACTGGAGGCTGGAAGCATATACTAAGGAATTGCTGTTCTGTGTGCTCTGTTTTCATACTTTGGCCTCTGTTGTTGGCAACTGCTGGAAGTGAAACAAGCAGTGACTTGGTGAGACAAACACTCCATACCTGCACATATTCAGAAGGTGTTACAGCTGATGCCTTACAAGGGCCACAGTCTTCCATTGGTACCTGCAGATATGCTGCATTCCTTCCTTGGAAGTATAGAGAACAGCATGGATGCAGACTGAGATGATGTCATCTGCATAGGCAAAGCAAAATGGTAAATTTTGCCAGGTTATTTCTCCAAGGAGAAAATTATTGACCTTGCTTTTTCTGGCATACCAGCTACTGTTATAATGATGATAACAGTGACAGCAACCAAACAGGCCAGCAATAATTCTTTCCTGCCCATTATTACAAGGCATAAGGCAAAATGCAGTCTGAAACCAATTCTAGCTTGCTGTACTCTTTCTACAGATGTGTGAGGCAGTTCTCATATGGGTTCAATTTCAAGACTTTTCATATTAACCTTTCCAAACCCAGTCCTTTTGATCTTCTGATATGAAGCTGTGTATTTCTGTGTTTGCATTTTACCAGCGATTTGCAGCCCAGAGATAATGTCTGATAGCAAATATGTGAGTGTAGAAGTAACCTCTCTGAGGTCCAGGGTGATTCATCTCCTGACAATACTTTTGGCAGCATATGTAAGGGCTGGATCTTGCCCCTGAGAATATTGGCTCAAAGAAGCAGTAACAATGTGGTTAGTCAAAACATTACTTTCCCTGGGAATTTTGTTGCATGAGGAAGCAGAAGAACTTTAGCCTTTCTGTGTTTGTCAACATAATCTGCCTTCCAGCTGCTTTTTATCTTTCTGTCCCATTAGATTTTTTCCTCTCCTTTTCCTCCCTCCTTACTTCTGTCTAACTTAATCTTAATCAGTGTTGTAATCACAGACTTTCTACTTCATCTGAGATTCAAGCACGATTTGATAACTCTGGATGAATCAAGCAAGAGTAGTAAGTGGTTTGCTTTTCTAAAGTCCAGCAAAATGACCCAAATCATTGCCACAGATCTATTGTTTGTATCTTTGAGTCTCACTCTCCACTCAAAGCTTGTGTCTCTAAGGTGCTTTGTTTGAAAGAATAAGTTGCACAGATGGTGTCAGAAGAGCTGGTGTGGCTCACAGACAGCCATTTGAAGCAAAATTATCTTGGTATTTCTATCATTAACTGCAAGGGTAAGTGAAAGTTGAAATGAGATGAATCATTCAATGAACCCCACTTGAAAGGTGGGAGGGGTTTGACTCTAGTGCTTCAGGAGCAAGCCAGTATGTAAAACCTGTGCAGCAATGATCATAATTTTAGAGCTGGCATTTCACAGTCATTACCTCAAGCGTTGTAGGCCAGAGATAAATGAACAGTTTAAGTCACCCTGAACTCCTGTCCTTGCAGTGCTTTCATTGCAGACACTGTTTGTTCTTTCACCAGTCTCAACAGCAGTCTCCATGACGGGAGGGGAAGACTTTCTTACAAGTCAGATAGAGATCCTTTATGGGAGCTGTATTTGTGGATCAGTTAGGAGGTCTCTGCGTAGCCCCAGGAGATTGTGCTTCAGCTTTGCACTGCATGCTGTGGAGTTTGTCTCTAATCACCTGAACTGCAAAAGGTCATTCAGACTGGGCAGTCCAGAAGCAAAAAGCCAGGAGTGTAGGCTGCATAACTCTTTCAGATGCTTTTGGCTACAGGAGCTGCAGTGTCTCAGATACACCTACCTGGTGGGCTGTTGAGAAAAAGCTCTGGTTTGTGTTCTCACACTGTACTGAAGGCTTAACCAAGGCTGTGTGTGCTGTTATGATACTCTTTGTTGACTGTACCACGCTTGTCTAGACAAAATGAAAAGAAAGTACCTAAAGCTTCCAAGTAGACCAGGAGCAGCTGCAGGAGCAGCTCCAACCCATCTGATCTTTGTAGATGTCCTGGTGAGGTGGTGCTCACATACTTTGTGTATGTTTGTTTGCAGAACACACTGGAGCAATGCAGCGTCTGTGCAAAGCCCATCATGGAAAGGATCCTCCGAGCCACTGGGAAGGCCTACCATCCCCACTGCTTCACCTGTGTGATGTGCCATCGCAGCCTGGATGGGATCCCCTTCACTGTGGATGCCGGTGGGAACATCCACTGCATCGAGGATTTTCATAAGTATGGCCTAAGCTGCTGTCAGTGGCTTTGCTTATAGTTTTCCTCTTTTGTCTCTAAAAGCTCTCTTTTTTAGTTTGAGTCTCCAAAAAGGTCTGAACCCTCTGCCACTTCCTCACAAGGCTCTTAAATAGTAGGCAGAGCTTTGCTCCAAGCGGGCACACTGTGACATACAAGATTAATTGATTAGGGGCCCATGCTGCTTAATCTCTGTTTTGCTTAGGTCTGAACTTACAGATAACTTCTGTGTTCCTCCACTTGAAATGCTCTGCATTCCCCCTGCCTTCCCCTGCACTCAGCATGTGCATGTTTCTCCTCATCAGCATCTCCTTCCTTCTTCACCAAGCAATTAAGAGAGGTCCTGTACTGTTGCACCCTGCAGGTGTTTGCTTATCAGCTAGAGAGATTTAGGTGTTCACAGGATGCTCATAGCTCCTTTTGTTTCTAGTTGCTAATTAGCTTCTTAAAGCTGCTAAAATACAGCCCTGGTAATAATTTATAGTGAAACTGCTATTTAAAGTTGAAAGGTATAGTTGTAAGTAGTTTCTGTCACTGCCATGCTACCACCCCCATCATCACAACTTATCTCGGGAAGACAGGTAGATATAATCAGAGCACAAATGTTTCCCCTTTATGGAAAAGACAGACACATTACACCCTTCAATTAAGAGAGGAAATCAATACTGACAAATGGGAGTTTACATCTCAACCATTTATCTCTTAATTTCTAAGGGGGTAGACTTAATTAGAGCCTCATGACATCTGTGTGTGGGCCTGAAAGCTCAAAGAAGCAGGCTGACTTGACTGAAAGGGAAGCAGACACAATCAACTGGCACGTTAAAATCCAACATGAGGATGTTCTCTGTAGCTCAGATAGGCTGGGTTAATTGGGAGCTGCTCTGCTGTCTTGCTCTTCTGTTCCAGCAGTTGTATAAGGTAAAATTTGGTCCTGAGCACAGACCCAATGGAAGGCCTATGAACCACTTAGGTTCTTCTGAAAGGTTTCCCTTGCATCCATTTACAGTTTGGAGACTACTCCTCCCCAAGCCTCACTGGCCAAGGGCTCACCTGCCTTCAGGAGAAAGGCTGGGAGCAAGATCTGATGTCTCATGTTGAAGTCTCGGGACACTGACTGGATGTGGACCTCAGGGCTCTGAGATTGGAAAGTGGGAGGCTGTCAATTCAAGGAAAGGATGCAGAATGTTGAGCAAAAGATTGAGGGGAAGATGATGGGAATAGCACAAGACCTAATGTGACACTCAGAATGTCTTTGGCCAACCATGCATGTAGCAGCACTTTGGCCAGCCCAGTGTTAATTGATTAGAGAAGACATCCTCCTCCACTTGGAGGTGTCTTGTACATCTTCTTGATAGCAAAACTGTACCTGATGCTCCCGCTGTCGCTTGAGCTTACAACCCACAGTAGCACATCCAAGTCCCACCAAGCTACCTCTTGAGCTTAGACCCCACAGTAGCACATCCAAGCCCCCTGAAATCTACAGGAGTCACCTCTGAGTCTTGAGTGTTAATATTTGGCTCATAATGAAATACTCACAGTGGCCTGGACAGAGAAAAGTTGAAAGGTTTTAAGCACCACGTTTGAGCTAAGCGGCACAAGGAATTGCCTCCATGAGGCATCATATAATTAACTGAGATTACAGCTCTGGTCATATCATGATCCATTTGAGTTATTTTTCAGAGCATTTGCTATAGCCACTGTTTAATTCAATTTTTCTTTGTTAGATCACAGCTACATAGCCATCTTTCATCTGCTGCCAGTGAAATTAATATTTTTCTTTATTCCTAGTACAGATTTTTTTTTTTCCCTTTTCTAAGCTAGTTAATTCTGAGGTGGTTCATGTGACAGCCTGGGTGGCAGAGTCAATCTTTCCTAGGCATTTCAGAAAAGAAGGGCCTTTGATCTCTTCGTGTTCTGATGTTTGCCACAAGTATTGCCCTCTGTCCCTCCACAGCCTCTGACTCTTATTACATGGCAGCAGATTCTTTTTTTGCGAGCAGAATTTGCAGCCAGGGAATTGCTAGCCATAAGTTTTGAACCAAATCAGCAAATAATGATATACCAAAAGCTAAATGTTCTCAAGCATCCTCACCTGCCTAGGAGTAGAGATGGCCACTTTGCCTGGGCAATTGGAAGGAGGAAAACCAAAGCTCATATAGAACATATGTGAATTAGCCAGAAGGGCATATGGTGGGCAGTATAAGGAGAAAAAGAAATGTCTGTGCTCCTCTTGATCCCTGAGCTGACCCTGATTCAAGTTAGTCCCCTCAACACAGTAAGTGATTGTCACTATACAGCTCTGACTCAAGCTGACTATGGAAAAGGGAGCACTGGTGTCTCTGCACCCAGACCTATTCCTTTTTAAACTTGGGCAACCTGCTAATGGATAATTGAGAGCTCCTTTACCTAAAAAGTCAGAATTGCTCTTATGCTTCTTATTTGAGAATGAGCAGAGCCAGGAGTGTACATAAGTGGGGAAGATGGCTCAGAAGTTTAAAATGGATTAAATACACACTACTAATTTGTTGAGGTTTAAGATAAATCTTTTTACTGTCTCTCCTTATACAAGACTTGTTCCAATCTCCAAATTGTAATATTTTGTTGGTTTTGTTTTTCAAAAGATGCTTTTGAAGCAGATTCTGGTCATCATTTTAACCTTAGATTTTCCGTGGACTTTCTTGGAGCTAGGCTGGGGGTTGAGCCTGACGGTTGCAGCAGTGTATAGGTGTCATGATGGTGGGTCATTTAATTGCTAATTAGAGCAAGCAGAATATGCTTTGCTGCCTATCAGGTATTTTTGAAGTCCTTTCTTAATAGTCTGCAAAATGCTCTTTATTCTGCAAGCCTGAAATTGCACTGTAAGACTAAAATGCTCCTTCCTGTCTTTCCAAGGAGGCAGCTGTTCAAAGCTGCAAACTTGTGTACATACATTTGTGTGTTCATACAAATGCACACGTTTCTGGCTTGCTGGTGCAGTTAACAAAATCTTCTACTCTCAGTTTAATGCTGACTGGGATCATCTCTTCTTCCTTCAGGAAATTTGCGCCGAGGTGTTCAGTGTGTAAGGAGCCCATCATGCCAGCGCCAGGACAAGAGGAGACTGTACGCATTGTCGCCTTAGATCGTGACTTCCATGTCCAGTGCTACCGATGTGAGGTTAGTATTCTAACCACGTGAAGGACAGAAAGCAACGGTTTCCTTAGTTTCATCACCTCCTCATGTTATACACACAACAGAAATACCTTATCATAACACTGGCTCTTCAATCAAATTACTTCGTTGACTTCAGCACGCAGGGAATTTTTCCTCATTTGTATCAGCACAAAGGAGAAGAAAATCAAATCCCTTGTTTATAGCAGGTTCATTAGGAGAGCAAGAGAATGTGACTCAGGTAATTAGGGCTTAATATTTGAGAACTTCATAAATTATAGCTTGGACACAAACCTTGGTCATGTTTATGCTTTTAAAATGAAAGCTAATGTATGTTAGAATTTGAGCAAGATTGTGCAGGAAATTCAACATATGGCTCTGGGTAGAAGAATTTTAATGGACACATAAACATGATCATTCTTGTTTTGTGCAGTACTTTTTGTGCGACTTTCCTGTTCAGTTTCATTATGCAGTTCGTATAATTTTGATGGTAAGAATCTGAAGACAGAGAAGAAAAATCACCTTAAAGCAGTTAACATGTTGCAACAGCTGCGTTAGGGAACCTTCAAAATTCTTCAATGCAAGTGTTGCTTGTTGGATGATACATCAGCCAGATGGCAGGGTTAGAAAATGAGACCAAATGTATTTCTTATCACAGTTGCAGATTTTAATAACTTTAACTGGAAAGAAGGATGGACTAAGACTTAAAGGTCTAGCCTGAAACTTGAACCAGATGCCTCACTTCTCAATCTGGCCTTGGCTTCCTGGGTACATATCAGTCCATTACTTAGGTCCATTTTTTCAAAGATGCTGAGGCATTCCTACAATAAATTTTGTAGAGCCTAATTCCTCATACAGCATGTTGTGCTGGCTGCTGAGATACATAGGCTTTGCAAACATGAATGTCAGAAGTAGGTGCAGTGGAGAGCACAGGATACAGATGCTTACTTGGCCTTAATCTTCATGTACCTCATCTATCTCAAAAGGAACAGCAATGGTATTCCCCTTTCCATCACTTGCTTGCCAGGTATATTTACAAACACAGATTTATGATGAAGAGGTATGGCCTTCTAAGCAAGCCATAATCTCCTCACTGCAGCTCCATCAGCAGTTTTGAACCAAGTGATTGCCTGATCATGCAGTGAGAGATAATTCCAGATTTCCTAGCAGATATACTTAGCCTTGTATACTTAGAGGCTGAGGTCTCTGGAGCAGGTTTTGGGCCTTTTAGTAGGGTTTCCGTATGCCCGTCTCAGTGACATCCTCCTTTCAGGAGGTCAGAGCTGGTATTGCTTTTGGGCCAGTTGCAATACAAACACAGGTGACAAGTCTGATAAAGGGAGACAGGCAGGGAGTTTCCTTAGCTGTCACCTCTGGAATGGATGCTATAACTTTGTGGCATTAACTGTTCCAAAGGGGATTACCTGTAGTCAGATATTGGTACCAAAGTTCCTTCCCTGTGATGCTTTTTTTATCCTTTTTTTTTTTTTGCGTTAATAAATACATGCTTAAGTTTGATGTTTTCTCCAGTGCTAAAGACTTTTCCTTCCTCAGAAATGTGAAAAGAATAATCTCCTTCTATTTTCAATTGGATTAAATTCAGCAGAGAGCTTGGGAACCCATCTTCTCTGCAGCATTGTCTCTTATCATGAAATGGCTTAATCGTGAAAGACATCACGTACCTCTCAGCTTCATGCTTTATGCTGACTCAGGTTGGATCCTGTTACAAGGTGGAGAGTGAGGAGACAGTTTCTTTGACTAATAGATTCTTTGCTTAATCTTGTTCTTTTTTCCTATTTACTTTGCTCTTTCTGTTTGTTTATTTCCTAGGACTGTGGCGGCCTCCTGTCTGAAGGGGACAATCAGGGCTGTTATCCTCTGGATGGGCACATCCTTTGCAAGACCTGCAACTCTGCTCGGATCCAGGCTCTGACTGCCAAGGCCAGCACTGACCTCTGAGTATCAACTGTGACCCTCCCCTGGATGCCTACTGGGGGATATTTCACAAGCTTTGCGTGATTTCTTTCCAGCCTAGGGTCTGAATTTCTGTCTGAAAACAAACAAATCAAAACCAAAACTTAAAAAAAAAAAACCAACACAACAACCCAACCAAACAAAAAACCCAGCAACAATAAAAATGTAAAACTGGAAGGCCTTGGAACAAGAGGGCAGTTTGTCAGGCCCTGTTCAGACTGCCCATGACAGGCACCTAACTTAGACTCAACTTTTCAGGAGGACAGTGAGAGTGAGTCAGACCACCTGCTGCCTCTGCAGCTGATGGAGATAAGCTGTCATAACATCTAAGTTATCTGCCTGTAGAAGGAGGTCTGAACATGGTCCTAACTATATTTCTGTGTTTGATTCCTGTCTTTTTAAGTAGTACATAAAGGTAAAAGGTGAAAGATGGCTGAGCTAGTTCCTTCTCTCAAGTTATTTTGAGAACCTGATCAGCTCTCATGGAACTCCTGGGGAGCTTCCCTTTGACTTTAAGAGGGCCCACATCACCAGTACAAGTAGCTACACTGTCCTAGAAGGTGTGAGAGCAGACTCAGCACTCATCACAACACAAGCAATGCAGCAAAGAGTGTAGGTGTGACCTTGTATCCTCAGGACACAGATTTGTCATCTTTATCTTTTTTTCTTAGGCCCTTACTTGTCTCCATTGCCTTCCAGTTCAATAGCTTTTGCTTTTTCTTATGAAGCTGTATTTTGCTATTGCATAAATTTATTTAGTAGTGATGCTTCCATTTCACAATGTATGAGCAATCACAGAAAGGTGTGAGCTTGCACACACTATACACTACACACACAGTTCACACACACACACACACGCTCACAATGTGCTTTTGATTTACCAGAGGTATTAGCCAGTCGTGTCTGTTGAGAAGGATGTGGGGCTGGAAACACATTTTTTAAATCCCAGTGGTTAAGAAAAAAAATAATAGACTACATAGAACTGCAGTGCAAAGAAATGCTTAAAAATTCTTATGCCACTCTCTCACACACCCCATTATAGTGGGACCACTGGCAGTGTGGGTTTCTGGGTATACATTTAAGCAGTAGAGTCTTGTTCCATCTCTTGTTTATTGCAATGGGAGGATTTTCCCTCAACTGTAGCAGGGATTGAATCAGGCCTTGGGGATATACCTTTCTCTATGTTAAGATACATGATCTGGAGGTCTTGTTAAAAAAAAAAAAAGGATCTTATTTCAACAACAGCAAAAAGGATTCTCCTAAATACATGCTGTTGTTCAGTTTTTATCCTAAGAAAGCTGAAGAAGGTATTAAACCCTTTTCTATGCCATTCCAAAAAGTAAGCATGGGGTTTTTTCCTCTTGTTTTCATCTCAGCCAGTTCTAACTTGTCTTTGGTGAAATGTCATTGCAGAAGAGTGCTGGGCCAGCAGAAGCATTTTCATCTTTGGTCCAGAGTTAATACTTATGCCAAGATAGATAAAAGCTGGGCACAGATAATCTTCTTTTTTTTCTCAGTGGTGTATTTTTTTTTTAGTTTGGTTAAATAAAAAAATTAGAAATCCACAGCACTCTGAGCAGCTGTAATATTCTTGTTCATGAAACCCATAATAACTGAGGTGCAAATTACATAGTAAGGGAGTAATTTTCATATCACTGAATTCACATTAATATCTTATTTGCAGATGTAATCAAAGAAAATACCTTTCTTTCTGCTTAACAAATGAAGAACCAGAACTGAAACGGTTGCAGGCTGATTGACCATGTAAGTGACAAACTGGCACTTTTCTAGAGTAAGTTATATGAATTTTTTCATGCACCCACTGAGAAAAAAAAAGAAGAATGTAGTGCTTTCATCTTTATTCTCTATAACAGAAGTCTGAAATAATTATACCCACTAATGCTGAAAAGTTAGATGAGTTAGACTGATAGGAAACAAACAGGAAAAATTGAGATACTGCAGTTCCTCAAATGGTGCATTTTCTTTCAGTTTAGCACTAACCTTTAAGGAAGAGCACTGTGAAATAGAATAGCTTTAGCTGTACACAGTAAATTCAAATACAGAAATACCAGTCTGAAACCTCTGTCCCTCACATGGTTTATATGTTGGCAAAGTCCACCAGTGTCAGGAAAGTTTCCCAAAATTCACAGCTCAGAATGAATCCTCCTTTGTAGAAGGGTGTCATCATTAAGCAAATGAAATCATTCTCCACCATAGTGGCTATGCTGAAGTAGTTTGTCTTTTTATACTAGAATTCTATCCTGACCTTCAAGAATTTTGCTTCCTCAGACGTAAACAGATTTTTTTGCACCATGACTCCTGCCAGGTTCCATCTGGGCTCCCACTCCAGAACCGCAGCATGTAAGGTACTTCTGAGCTTGCTTCTTTACATGAGGTCTGCATCACCACCAGTCAAACAACCTCACAACCATTGAGCAAATCTAGTTTGAACTAACCCTACAAAAACTTGGGAGGTCAGAGCTGGTATTGCTAACACCATTGTATCTCTGCTAGCAGAGGGGAGGACGTGGTGCACTCTACTGAAGAATAAGCCATTCATCAGGCAGCAGACATCTTCATTATTGGTATGAGCATTAAATCAAGTGGCTGATGAGACTTTCCTGAATAACACTGGGATAGTTGATGGAAATGAGCCAATGTGCCTTTCTGCTGAATGTGGCCTAGATTAAGGAGGACTCAAGTCCAGAGTCTTTGGGCTTTTTATGGCCCTGCCATAGTCTGGATTCGGAGCAAGTCATATGACTTCTCATCTTCTGCCCTCTGCACAAGAGGTCTTCTTTCCAACTTTCCAAGCATGTTTTGGGAGTTAAACTAATCGCAGATTGGCCCAAACTGCTGGGGTTTTTTTAATTTTGTTTTCTCTTTTCAGAAAGGTTTGCTGGTATGCAGGTTTGGGATTCCAGCCCATTTCAAAGTTAAGGGCCAGCCAGGAGATCTAGATCAGCATTCTCTGTCTTATTAGAGTGCTGTGGTGAGTTGGGCTGGCATGCAGGCAGGTGAGAGCCAAGCTTTTCAAGCATTAAATACTCCATGGGTGGAAGATGTTTGACAAAGATTGAGCAGTGTTGATGTTTCAGGTACTATTGCCAATTTCTAGACCTGACACATCTGGGTGAAGGTATTATCATACTTTTGTTTTCAACCCTGAAACATCAAAGTCATCTGTCTGTTGGAAGGAGTGAGCATATTTTATGTAATGCATGTAGCTTGGGGTCTAAAATTGCTATAAATATATTTGGAGGCTATCACATAAATGTGTATATACATCACAGAGGCTCTCATCACCTTTGTATGGAAATCTCCTCTCTCATGCTTCATGATTTAATTGGGAAATGCTGGTGGACTTATCTCAATTGCACTGCAATTAAGAACTACTAAGATGTTGCTTAATCATAGTATTTATCATGTATTTGTAAAATATTTTGGTTTACAAGTTCCAAAGACTTGATTTTTCCAAAGAGACCTTGGTTTTCCTAAGGTGGACTTCTTAGCTATGATAAAAGTTCACATCATCTGTGCCTTTGGTAATGTCCAAACTCTTTCTTTCAGAAGGAACTGGACGATCACACAGACATTTCTGTTAAAGTCTGCAGTTTCTGCTTATGCTACTTTGGCTTTCTCTAGCATTTTTTGGCAAGTAGGGCCTGATCCCATGATTTGTGTGGCCAGAAGCGGTCCAGGAGGGTCCAGGATCAGGTTCTAATTTAGCAAAATATTTAAGCCCCTGGGGTTTGTTTAAGCACAGGCTTTCTTAAAGTCATTGCATGATATGACATAAGCCATGGGTCTACAATCATTAATAGTAGTCATATGGATGTGGACACAGTCAAAAGTCTGTCAGATTACACAGAACACTTGAAATGGCTCCTGTGTCTCCCTTATGCCAATGGCAGGAGGGTACCCACTGACTGATCCAACATTACATTTGGACAACAGGAGGATGAGATACTACAAGATCAGGGCTTTGTGTCGGGTGGCCGTGGCACTTCCCATATGTCACAAGTAGCCCTCCAGCCAGTTTTATTGTGTCTTTGAACCATGGCTTTAAAACTGTCTACTCAAACTGTGTCCAGCAGATTGGGTTGCCTTGGTTACAGCCCAATCCTTAAGCATATCCCCAAGGCTAACACTAGTATTTTGTGAATGTGATAGGTTTATTGCCACTTATTTTAATCAGTACCTGAACGTTACTTTTAAAATTACTTTTAAAATTTAAAAAGTTACTTTAAAAAAAAAACACCAAACACCATTGCCTTAGCCTGTCAGATAATGCACCTTTAATTTTGTTTTTGTTTTTTCAGTATTTCAATTCTTAGATTTTTATCACAGCTGCAAAACCCTTGGATAGTTACTTAGTCAATAGGTATCAGAGTACCGAAGCGTTTAGCATAGTGAAGTCTATGTAATAGCCTTCATCTTGATGGCAGGAGCAAGACTTTCATGAGACACAGGCTTTAAGCTGACTTTCTGCCTATCAGCAAAATGTACCTGAGAAGAATGACAAAAAAAGCATCTTCTAGAGAAATGGTGGTGGTTGAAAAGAATATGCCAGAAGTCATACTGGACCTGTAAATGGCTGCTGTCTGACCATGGTCAGCCAATCCTAGTTTAGGTTTGATAATGTTGGTTCCTTTTGACTTTCAGGAAGTTCAGCTAACAAGGGATAACAGGACCCAAGAGGAGGTCCTTGAGAGAAATCCTGTGTCTTTGCCCTCCTTCAGTATCAGAGATAAATGTTAGACACCTGGTTCTTCAGCTGAATGGCTCAGAAATTATTTGAGCTTATAACTGTTTTCTATGGATACCAGGTTCCTGCAGTTGGTTCGTCCTGTTAATTTGTTAGTCATTCACAAATCATAGTTGAGTTGACTACACCTTGTAGACTTCAGTACTGTAAGTCTGGGCAATTAGAGAGAGATGTGCTGAAGAATCTCACTCTGGTGAAATTCCCATGAGAAAACACTAGTGATAGTAGTTGAGGTCTTGTTGCCAAAGGATAGCCAGAGCTACTTAGTACTATCTAGAGGTTAGTAAAGTACAAGCTAAGAGAGAGCTGTGAGAACACTATTTCCGATTAGAGGTGGTCACAATTTTTACACTAAATTAAGTGATGTCAAAAGGCTGCTTTTCTAATAAGACATAAGGCTTTTTGTTGTTATAATAAAAACCATATTGAATTTTTATCTAAATAAATTTCAGAATTGTTAACAAATTTTTTCATTTCTCAAAAAACCCATGTCTGTCTTTCTTGGGTTTTTTGTAGTTCTTGGGTTTCTTCTGCTAGTAAATTAAAGTTTCTGTAACGGTTTTGAAAACTTCTTTGGATAAAAATTCTATTTAAAAACAAGCACATGTGTTCTTGGGCAATGGTTCAATGTTGGACCTGGTGAAATAAAAAAAGCTTTGAAAATTTTCACAAGATATTTTTTCCCTGTTTTTAACTAGTTTAAAAGTCACTATTTCCTTTGTTAGAACAATCCAAATAACGTGACGACTCTTAAAATAACAGCTTTCCATCTTTTGGGTTCATTTTTCTTTGCTGTCTTAAAGGTATGGAGTGGCTGGCTATGGGGAGTGCCAGGGTCGTCTTCTGTGGCAATTGCAATTTTTCTTCTTTGTTTGATTTTTTTGGGTTTTTTTCCCTTCTGAGAGTAGTGAAGAATATAAGCATATTATGGTAACTACCGTGAAGGTCAAAGGATACTGATTGAACTTCATCTCCACATACCCTTCTCAGCCTGGGAATGGCATGTCTCCTTAAACATATCTGGAAAGACTACCTGGCTTCCTCAGCATTTCAAGTTTGAATTTGCAACATTCAGTTGCCCAACTAAACATGAGAGAGAGTAGACTTTAAACCTGTAAAATTATAACATTCACCCAGCATCTAAAAATCTAAGAGGAAAAATCATAGCCTCGGTAGGTTTCCTGGTGGACCTTGAGGAATAGCTCTCATTTCAGCCTGGAAATTCTCTGCTGTGATCTGAAAAGCTAAGTTCAAACACTTGCAGGCTGCTCTGGCATATGCATTCACACCCATAAGGTGGTTGTGGGGCTATAACTACGTAGAAATAAGGGCTGCAATATTGAGCACTGCTGCTTTTACCCCACTGGGCTGTATTCCTAGCTGTGTGTTCTGGGTCTTTTTGTCTTTGTTACATGGGGAAGCAAAGAGGTTGATTACTGGTATTAGGAGCATTCAGTTCAAAGGTTTGGGTAGTTTAATTTTGCTGTTTCTCTGCATTTCTTGTCATACTTAGATCTTTTGGAAAATTAGGAAGGAAGCAGAAGCCTCAGGTGGTAGCATTACCTTTACATATCTAGAGGTTAGAGTCCCTCACTGGGAATGTGACACTAGGATCATCTCTGCCTCCCTTTGTCCACCAGCAGCTGTCTTGCCTGCTTTTTCCATTTGCTGAAGGTGCACTCAGCTTTGCAGTAAAGATAATATGTTACTTACTTCACAGAGGTATTGTGAGTCTTTGCTGATAGCTGGAAAAACTTCTCCAGATCTTTAATCAAGTAGTTTTGTACATCCGTAGTATCAGTGTCCTGCCGCAGGGATATCAAAGAAAATTGTCATAATTCTTGCTTTTAAAATTATTATGAAATTGTGCCTTACTTTTTCAGCCATATTTAACCATGTAATTTAGAACCACATGATTACAGGGATTTGTCATGAAGAAATTTGTTTGAAGGATAGTTTTTTTGGGGTTTAAATATTTTTTTCTCCAAACCCGAATTTATTAGTTTTTTCCTCTTTTATTTTTTTTCTCTCCAGTTTTACTCCTTTAATATGTTTGTGTAAAAGTGCAGCCAGAATTTGCATTTGTGAGAGACAGAAAATTTTATTTGGTCTTGTATGTGGAGCTTTCATTTTCTTTTATGTTCCTTCAGGAAAATTCCTCTCTACCCGATTACTCATACTTAGATGTCTTTAACTGCAGGCTGACCAGTAAGGGGTTTTTGTTGTTGTTTAATTTAGTGTGTGGTTTGCTTTGTGGCTTTTCTTTTTTTTTTTTTAATTAACCAGATATCAGGTACTGGAGAGGCATTGAACATTAATCCTGAATGTTAATGCTAATTTTCCCAGGAAAGTAAAATCAGAGTCTTTCCCTGTCTCCAGTGCAGTTTAGTTACTGTTTTGTGTGGAGCACTAATATTAAGCCAGACGGTAAAGGCAAAATACTCAGTGACCTACTTCCATTCACCAGCAAGAATCCTTTGTCAGCTGACTCCTGTTTGTTTGTTCATTTTTAAATGTTGGATTACAGAATGAGCATCTCCTAAAGATGAAAGAAAACAGTGTTTTCATGTGCAGGAAATTTGGGGTTGCACTAACAGAACATTTTCTTTGTGAATTTGGATGTCCTGGTGTTTTAAGCTCCTGCCTGAAGCCTAAATCAATTTGGCCTCTCATCCATTTCATCTCACTGGTGCTCCTAAAAGGCTGCAGCCCTGCAAAAGCTCATGCAGCATTTTTGGCTGCTTTCCCTTGCTCCCATTTGGTACATATTTGCACAATTTAACTGAGCTTTTCTTTCTGCTGAAGGTCAGATGCAAGAGATACGAAACACTAAACTTTATAAACAAGCAAAGCCATTTGAACCACAGCATTTTGGACTAGAATAGATTTTTAGGTGGCGCACTGTCTGCTGGCCTTTGGAGAGGGGATCCTGAGACTACATGGGACTGAAACAGGATGCAAAGCCACAAGCCTTGTTTTTTTTAATAAACTACTTACTGTAATCCAGCTACACAGTTTCAGCCTCACACTTCAGAAGCAGCTTCCAGCAGCAATGTACGTACAAGCACTTTCTCTCTTGCAGAAAGTGAAACTTTCCTAACCAGAGTAAATTTAACCTATTGCATAAGATTTTGGAAGGTTGTTTTTTTGGTGTTTTGGTTTTTTTTTTTCTTTTCTTTGGGATTCTCACTGTAACCTCTATGTGCAGAGGATGAATAGTTCCCCCCCCACCCCCCCCGTTTTTTTTTATAAGATTAGATGTTGCATATTGATGAGCTAGCATTTCAAAGGTCCATGGGGCTTTGGAACGTAAAAGGAATCTCTGAAGTTTAATGTTCACCATGTTTTAAATATTCAGAAGGAAGAATCTGCATAAAATGGCTTTTGATAAATAAGTTCTAGGGATTTTTCTTTCTATCTTACGCAAGTGTTGTGGGGATTGTGGCTGTGCCAGTTTTGTTCCAAAGTGTCTTTTGTTTCAGAGTTTCAGGACCAGTTTGATCCCATTTGTATGCCCAGTGCTTGTCCTGAAGTCTTTTATGATTTCTACTTAACTCTACAGCAGGCACATGAATGTGACCAAGGCAAAGGCATGGCTGAGTATCATACCTCTTGAGTATCTGATGGATTGCACTCCTCCTCAACACAGCTTGGCACATCCAGCCTCTTTCTGCATCTGCTTTTCTGATGGAGGTTGGGGTTAGCCAGGTGGTCAGGCCTGGCTGAGATCTTTTTGTGAAGGTACCTCATGCTGGTGGGGATTGTTAATGGAGGGGAAAAGATCCAGGGTGCAGGAGCAAAGCAAAGTACCATTTAGTGCATCTCAGATCTCGTGGGGCAGTTTCCCCTTCCTTGGATGTCCCTCCTTGGTAAGGGTCTCAGCAGTAAGAGAAGTGCTTTTAGGAGAAATCCTGCCTTGGGGATGCCCGATTTTCCATGCTGTTGAAAATCCAATTGAAGCTTTAGATGAGAAGGATCAGTTATGGGCTGCAAGCACACAGCTATTTTACTGTATTATTAACTCTCTCATTTGCCTTCCCTTTATGTCCCATGGTACATACCGTGGTGCAGAGGACAACTGCTTTCATCCTTCTCATACACAGCTTTGACTTTGTCATACCGGTCACTGCTGAATCCGTGCCTGGTACTTGTTCTCAGGACTGCTCTGGCTTGGGCCAAGGGCATCTCATGCTCTGATGCAAAAGGTGGTGCTTTCTGGTTTTGGCTTACAAATAGTGCAACCCTCTCAAACTCACTTTCCCCCTCTCACATACTCCTCACCGAACTAGGATTTTAAATACTTCATAGCATTCTTTTTTCTTCTTCCTTTTTGCTAGATGCCTTGAAAACATTGTCAGATTACAATATAAGTGGGGGTTTTCAGGATCAATTTCCTTTTCTTACTGATTGCATGGTATAGGTTTGCAATGAGGGCTTTGTTCTTTTTTAATTCTTCCTTATTTCTTTTTTTCCCTTTTTTTTCCAGTTGTTTTTTGGGGTTTTTTTAAGTCTTACAGAACAGATGCCTTCAGTTTATGCAAAGTGAGATTGTCTATGATTAGAGCTAATCCAGGATGGCAGGATTGGACCCCCACAGTGAAAGCTAGAAAAGTGATTGCAAAAGTATTCTGTTTCTCTCTTATTAATTACACAGGAAATTTCCACCGAAGGCTCATGTAGCACAACTGGCCTATGTAATAAGTAGCAGGGCCTGTAATTACAGTCTGTCTTCTGATCCTATCTGTGCTCTGACTTTCTAGGCACTGCAGTTCTATTTACATCTGCATCTTTGTCACCTTTTAAATTTTTGATTGGTCACTAGGGGAGGTAGAGCACAAGATGTGAGCCTTGTGAAGGTGCAGCATGTCTAAACAAGGGAGTCCTCCTTTCTCAGGTATCTGCCTGATCTAGGACACGGAACAGAGCACGAGGAGCAGGGTGGATTTTACCAGCCATACAGCAGAGGGAGCAGGCTGCATGCCAACTGGGTATCTTTCAAGATCTTGGAGTCTTTGTAGGACTGGAAATTTGAACCTTTTGCAGGTCTTAACTAGTGTGCTATCCTGTGAGAGAGTTTACATATCAGCATTTCTTTGCTTAGAGCAGTTTCTACAGGATTTGACCTTTCTTTTCTGTAAGATTCAGGGGGTTATGGTTGCAAAGAGATCCTTCCACATACAGCATGAGAAGGGTTTTTGGCTTTTGGCATCAGGCAGAGAAGTTGGGCTAGAAATCCTTGTATCAATGTATAAAACAAGAGTAACTTGAGTGGAAGGGGGAAGGCAGTGATTTACACATGGTTCAGCACCAGGTTCACCAGCTCTGAGTACCAATGAGTACAGCCTCAAGCAGATCAGCTCACTGGGGTGGCAGTCCTGAGACCTGGCAATAAATACATGGGGTCCTTATGAAAGGATTTGATTCTGGTCACTCTGGCAGTAATCTTTTGTCTCTTTGGCAATGTACACTAAAGTTAGGGTAAAACTGTAGAATGGTGCCTCCCAGTCTTTTTCTTCAAGTCATACTCCCAGTACTATGTTTGATTGAGAGGAACAAAAGCCATTGTGCAAATACTATACTCTATGCAAAAAAATATTAACAATCCACTAAGGATACTTCTAATGTCCATTAAATTGTTATGCAAATTGTCCTTTTTCTGCAGCTTGTACTGTTATTTTTTTATTTTGGTCTGAATTCTGTTCAAAAAAACCCTCCTCATTTATTTTATTTTTTTCCTAACTCTACTTCTAAGAAAGTTTATCCTTTAAAGGGGAAAAAAACTTGGTTTCAAACATGGGTTTTTCAGGCTTTGAAATTAATAATTTCTACACCTGACCCAGTTCCTGCAGCTGCCAAAAAAGAAAAGAGAAAGCTATTTAAATTTCTCATAGAACCATTTATCTCTTAAAATATGCCAAGGCAATTTGAGGTGGGGGTGGAGACTCAGCTATTTATCTCAGCAGCTTGATTTTTCTCTTTATGTTTCTAACTGTCAGGGGGAAAAAAATGGTAGGAAGCTATTCTTGGGCTATTATTGATGTATTGTGTTGCCATTATGCAGGATGTCTGCTTTGCTATATACAGAGGGACATTAATAATAGCCATCTCCCCTGCCCCCACCCTTGGTTCCTCTTTGGGAAGATACGGTTTAAACTGGAGCATCTGCCATGTTCAAATTGCTGCTCCCTCCTCCCCTTCCCCCAATTCATTCCCAAAGTAGTTTTGGGAACAGGGCTAAGGGAGAAAGGAGACAGGTTATATTTGCCATTTTTCTGCCTGTTTGTGTGGCTGCTCCAGGCAAGTCATTTCTGTGCCATGTACCTGTCTACCCTCTTCCTTCCTGGGTATTGCTCCTCCTTTCATTTAAGTTCGTCGCTGAAAAAAACCCTTTCTCACTGTCTTTTTCTCACAGGGCTGGCTGACAGAACAGCCTCAGCAACAGACCTCTCATTTTTTGTTACCCAGAATTTCATATCCTGAAATGCTGGTTTCATTATTTCCCATAATAATGCAGGAAAAGGCATCCCTGTTCCCATCCCTCTTACCCCAAGTTTAAAACATTGTTATGAAACTTTAAAGGGTCTGTCCGCTCGTTGAAAGACTCGGATGCTTGTTTTATTTTTGGAAGCAGAGTGTACAGTGAACAGGAATAATGTGATGTTTAAAAAGAGCCCCACTTCAACATTCCCCTGAAGTGCGGGAAGTCCTGTCTCCACAGGTCTGTGCCAGCAGTGTGACAGCCTGGAGAGCAAAGCTGACTTGAATAGGAAAAAGAACTGGCCTGGCCCATTTCATCAGTGAGAAGAGAGAGGTGAAAATAATAAACATGCCAAAAAGTAAAGGGCATAATTGCTCTGATTTTGGTTTTTTTAATGGCTGTTCCTACATCTCATAATAATTTTGTTCCATAAAAGCTCTGCTTATTCAATGTCTCTGGCAGTGAGGATCATGTGCTTTCATGGTGTCATTAATTTTATCTGTTGTTTGTTGTATTCTAATCTTGTTCTGGTCCCTGTATGGGAGGAGCCATTTTGATTTAGGCATGGGATTGAAGTTAGGAGTTCTGTCTGAGAAAGCTCACCTAGAGTTTAGGATCAGAAAGTGCCATTAGAATATTTTCCAGTTCTGATATAGGGAGATTTTCCAAATACGAATTGTTGATGGGAAGAATGCCTTCATTTGTGAAAGTCCTCAGGTTTCAAGATGAAAGGGAGATGGCCATTCAGTGTAGTTTCTTGTCACTTTTATTGTCTTCCTGGAGGAGAAAAATACCACCTCTGAAATGTTCTGTAAACTGGAGCCAGAGTCCAGCACCTTCTCTGCAAACGCTTGCTTCAGCTGCAGTTTGTCACACTGCTGCAACACGGGAGCAGGGAAGGCCTGCTAACAAAGCAAGGTCCACCTCATTCTCTGTATATATAGTTAGGGCTGCTCCCCATGGTGAGTGTGTCATCACGATCCAGGCTTGATCCTGCCTTCCCAGTGCAAGTATTTTGCCAGGAACAGGTGTTTTCTCTCTGCCATTAGCTATGGAATTGTGTGCAATGATTAGGATTTGCAGGGAGGGAGGAGAAGATCCTGTTCCAATTAGGCTGCCTTTGTGCTAATGTTTCATTCAGGGCTGTACAAGATACAAGCAGTTTGCACTGAAATGCACAGCCGGAGGTTGTGGTTTGCGTTTCAACTGTGTTGAGATGGTACCCATTGAAAATACAGAACTGGAGCATGTTTTTACATCTGCCAGTGTTCTACTGACAGCTCTGAATGGGTTGGAAATGCTTTTTAGTTTTGCAAATGGACATTTTCTGCCTTGTCGCCTGAGCCTGATTTGCTTCTTTGCTTTATTGAAATAAAAAGTAGTATTTCTAATGTGCCTAACGCCTAGGTAGCTAAACGCCTGACAAGATTCTAGACAGACCATCCAGCAAGGTGAGGAGTTGGCTATTAACAATGCTGCCTTAACAAAAGGTGTATTCTACTTTCTTCACTATGTGCCTTTTCAGGGACCTGCAGTGCTCCTTTATGGGCAGCAGAGAAGTAGCCCTAGCGCTGAGCAGGGTTGGGAATGATGAGGATGGTTTAGAAGAAAAGCAAAAGGTTAATTTAGAATATCTGTTCTCCATTGGGATAAGCAAAGCAATGGCTTTTCCATCAGCACTGCTTGTCGTCTTGCTTAACACACCTCATTGTCTTGTAGGCAACTGTTCAGTAGCGGAGGTGCTTGGGTACATCTCCTCAAACGTCTCTGTCTTACCAGAACTCTAGAATCATTCTTATCTGAAGATTTTATTCACTCAATATTATCTCTTATTACCTCTTCATTATTTGGTTTTTATGTAACGGTAAAAGAGAAGATTTGGAAGTGAATGAAGGTCTGGGTGTTTGATTGGTGCTACTCTATTAAAAAGGCTGATGTGCTCTCACTTTCGATCCCCAAAATCCTGGTTTAGGAACCTTTTCCCTGATGCAGTCAGAGATGAAATGCAAGGTTTATTGGAAACTCAGCAAAAGGTAAAGTTTTGATGCTCAGTGCTTCACCACTGTGACCTCTTTTGCTGTCCCTCTGGAGAGTGAGGACTGAGGACTGGGAGAGGTGTGGCCAGAGAACGGTTATGCTTGGACTTTCTTGTGATATTCTTAAACGGGATGTGCCTGGGTGAGACTTCAATTTCCTTAGAGGTCCTATAGTTTCCCATACCACAGCTGACGTTTTGGACCATTAGAAAGACTGAATGGCAGCCTCCAGTGTCTTCCCTCCAGTTAGTCAGCTGGCAGACCAGGAGTACTAATTCTGCAGTTTTGGTAGCAACGCTTTCCATCTCGGAACAACCAGCAGAGGTTTGTTGTATTTCAGAGCCTCATGTCTCACACTGCCTTTACCTGTGGGCTGATACAGGAGGATGTGAACACCCATGCTCCATGGTGAACCACCACACACACACACCCCAGCACCCCTCCACACACCCCCACCCCGAGGGCTGGGGGATTGTCTTAGCTCTTTCAAACTGCAAGGAGAAAGTGCCCCCAGGAATGCGTATGTATTTGTCCTACGTAGCTGCTATGCTTTGACCTCTTCGTAACAATGTAGACCTCTCTGTTCTAGGGTTCACCGATGATGATGTTTATTGAATGTGTAGTAATTCATAGTGGATGACTGGGCCAGCTTGGAGGTGGTATTCCAGTTTTATGGTAGCTGTTGATTTAGCCCTTGAGATACGGAAGGTTTTGCGTTGTTACCTTTGTTGGGAGGTGAATGTGACTGACTACACTTCTCCTTGTCCTGTGCCAGGAGACTGGGACTCTCAGTGGTATGGGAAGCATCTTCCTTTTAAATGTGAATCACTACCCTAGATACCTGGGCAAGAAAGGGGCACAAGGAGGTGTTCCCTGTGTGGAGGTTGCCTTCTGTTGCACACTCCATGCCCTCACATCCTAATGAAGTAACACTACTTGAGCTTTTAGGACGGTCTCCTTTCGTGTCAGAGCTTGGGGGTACCAGAGTTTTACTCCTTGCTGAGCACAAGCACTACCCAAGTCTGTGAGGGGTCCCATCCTGCTGCCATTGGGGTTTTCCTAAATCCTGTGAGTTGCTGAGTGCATCTCCTGTGAGCTGCTGAGTAGTCTCCCCTGTCACTGGCCACTTGTCTCCTTCATTGACTACTTCCTTAGGGCTTTGAGGGCACTCAGGAAATGCAATCAGTTCCTTGCAGGGTTAGTTTGCTAGGTAATATATGAAGTTTTTCTCTGGTAACTTGTGTGCATGAATGGAAACCCATTTATTCCAGTTTGTTCTGAGGACAGATGCAGCATATACACATTTTTTTATATTTATAAATATATATAGATATATATATTTTGTTCTCAGCTAGTTACCTCTTCTAAACTGAGATTTCCAGAGCAACCGGCATATATTTTTTATTCAACACATAAAATGACTTTTTGCAATAAGAGAATGAAAGCTGTTTTAAGCATGTGTTTTCTGTATTTTTATTACACATTATCCAATTATATTGAGATGTATTTTCCTCTTTGCTCTGCTCTTTCAGTTGTTATCCTTTTTATCAGTTATGCTTTTCTAATGTTTTGTAAGGGAAAATAAATATGCAAAATCACCAGATGCCTTTTTTCTTTGCAGAAGAAGTATCACAAATGCTTTTTTATTACATTTTACCCATCCAATAAACTCCTTATAAATTTCATTTTTGTTTGCTAGCGTGTGAAATTATTTTTTCAAGTTGAATGGTATTTACTTTCTCCCAACCTGCACCTGCAATTATGCTTCATGTCCTCCATCTCTCTCTCCTTTGGGTTCAGAATTTCCATGTGGCTCCTCAACATACTTAATTGAAGAGTCTCTCTTACTGTAGGGTGAAGCAAGGATGCCAGAAATAAGTCACAAGAGAGGCTACCCCCTGCTTATACTGGCCATCTCTTGATAAACTTTGCACTGTTCTTAGAAATGTGCACCTTTGCAGTAGAGAGTGCTCCATTCCTAAACCATCAGGTAATCTGTAGAGGTGGGTTATATGCAGAGGTAGTCCGAAAGTGTTCTCAAATTTGAGTTGTGATCAAGTGATAGCACAGTCAAACACCTTGCTTTGGAGCTGAATGGAGGAACATTATTCAAATTACTACGGGGAGAGAAGAAAGAGTTTGGTCTGCAAAGCCTATCTCTTATAGGAAGGTGTTTCTAGGCTATCATTGTGGTAAATAATCAGGATTGTTTCTGGTCCAGTGCAATCTGCTTCAAAAATATCACTGATCACCACACAACCTGACCTTCACCTCTCCAGTCAGAGAACCTGGCACAGCACCAAACCCTCAAAGGAACGCTTTCCTTGACTTCCAGTGACAGGGATCCAGTGTATCCTGGTAAGCTTTCCAATGACCATTTCTTACCTGCTAAATATCTGCACCCTGCTTAGAGCCTCTCTTTTTCTACCCTCTCTATTCTTGGACTGTTTAATAAAAGCCTTTTGTTTTCAGAAATCATCTCCTGTGAAGAGCTGCACAGCCTGTCTTCAAGTTGAGATTCATCTTGAACTTCTGGAAGACAGCTTTATTGTCCAAGGTAGCCCTCTAGTCAGTGGAGAAGGTCTGTCATCTTCAGGATTTGTTTTATGTGTATAGGTGTTAAATGAGATGAATACAGCCCTCCATTCATGTCAGCAAAAGTAGTTTTCTTCAAACAGATTTTCACAGAGCTGTAGAACATCCCAGGGCACACAATAGAGCTAAAACCATTCCCCGTTTGTCACGCCCAACAAAATTTTACCTAGCATTCCCTTGAAGATACCTGCAGATGGAGATCCCACAATCTCCACTGGCAGTTCATTCCACAGCAGCATTGGTTTCACCCTTGAAAAGTCTTTAGAATTCTACTGTCCAGACTAAATATTCTTGGCTGCAAATTAAATCTCATACTTCCTTTTTCACCTCCAGTGAACACGAAGACTTCTTTAGTAGGTGATGTGTCATCAGGAGATGCTTTGTTAGCCATTGAAGGAGGCTCAAGCAGCAGCTTTGCTCCTAGCTCCTCCCCTTTCCCAGGGGACTTTAGGAGGGGCTTGTGTTCTCCTTCAGGGAAGGAAGAAGTCTGCAGCTTGTTCCTACAGGACACGGGAGTCTGACAAGCTTTATCTCGGAGTAAAGGGAGTGTGATGGTGAAGGCTTTCAAGTCCAGTCAAACTGCTATGTAGTTTTCCAAACTCGATATTATTACTTCCTTTATAGCACAAGGTATTTTTTCCTAAACTTGTTATGATGGAAAAGTTCCAGGGATATGTTGTCCTCACACAAATCAAAATGCATTAGCAGGCCAGGGGCCAGAGACGAGGGCCAAGAGTGGGGGAGCTGTTAATTTGATCATTTGGCTCTGCTTTTCTTGCATTCAAAGGCCACGAGAAGCCTTTGAAAACAATGAAAGCTTTGGGAGTGAAATGTATCTAAAATCCAGGTGCCAAGGCTAGTTCTACTTAGGCTTAGGGCAAGATGGAAGCAGTGTAGACTATGTGCAGAGCTTCACCTACTTTGTTGGTGATGTTTCTGGTCAAATGAAGCAGCGGTTGTACAGCTGCATTCTCCTGGTACAGTGGCTACTGTAGATTTAACCACCTGGCTTTAAATAAAGAGTCTTGTATGTTTATCTTGAAGACATCCAGGCTACCCTGCAATATGATTTCCTCTGTGTCACAAAGTTTTATTACTGAGCAAGGATGACTTTTGCTTTCTAGGCAATTTTGGGAAGATTTGGGGGGCTTTGTAAACGTCCTTAGAGGTTTTCAAAGCTGGGAAGAAACTTGGAAAGCACCTTCAAAAGCTGGGAAATCTCTCCACTGTGCTAGTCTTAGCAAGCAGTATAGATGTTCTGGGTGGGATTCACCTCTTCCATCTCTAATAGTTTGGGAGTTTCACACAAGTAAGCTGCCAGGCTCCCTCTGTCATACATGGACACCTCCAAAGGGCCATTCCTCCAACATCTCTTAGGCACCTTCTTCATGGCAGGGTGAACTATTTTCTGGAGATGCCTCTCTGATGCTATTAACTGTCAAGGGGCTCTGAAAGGCAAGTATACACCAGACCTCTTGCTTTCAGCCAACTGAAATTGGAAAAGGTAAATGGACACAGTGAGAGAGCTCTTTCACTGCTCGATTCACCACAAAATGGCAAGTGACTGCATAACACAGCACCATCTCCACTGCAAAAACAAGCAGGGAAAAGGGGGAAGAGGAGTTTGGATTGGACTGTCAGGAGAATTGCTGCTGCTCTCAGTGTCACCTGTCAAAACCTGCCAGGGTCGTGCAAGACAAAGTGCCACTCCTTCAGTGGATAGAGGAGCTCCCTTCCCCAGAGAGCTTTCAGTTGGAAGGTTGAGAGCTCTTTGCTTCTGGTCTCCAGGCACTCCCAGTAATGGTAAGTCAAAGCAGGGGAAGCATACACTTGTTTTGCTGCTGAGAATTTCTGGGGTCAATGTTTTACTGTTACTGAATCCGCTTAAAATATCCAAGATTGATCCTGGAGTGGAGTGGGGATGTAGCAACTGCTCTGAAAGTACTAGCTGCACCTGCAGTGTGGCATCACCAGGAGACGCACGTGACACTCTTTTCCACAAGGTAAGGAGTAATAGGCCCAGATCATTGCAGAGCAGAACCGGCTGCTTTTTTATCTTGCAATATTGTTGATGTTGGACTGAATCTGCTGCCTTAAAAGTATAAATATAAAGACGCTGCTAAATCATCACTATTTCAGCATCTAATTAAGGGGTAGTGCTCATGGTGCAGAAGTATATGAGGCAATAATCGGTTTTGGCGGCTGATTAAACGCTGGCACCGAGGCATTTAATTACAGCAAAAGCCAATTACCATGCTCATATTCCGACAGCACGGACATTACTCCTGTTCTATGACAGAGCAAGGAAAGGCAATAAACCACACTACAGAGACATACAGTACAGGACTCTCTAGCTTTGCAAAACCCAGTATCCTACTGGCTCTGAGGTGAGGGCTCAGTCTCCATAGGGAAGGCTTAAAACCAAGTCACAGAGTAAAAATTCTTTGTAGTTTATAGGACTTATTTGGGATCTGGACACAGAGGACAAATATTGCAGATCCTCTCCGTACTAAGGTGCATTTGACCATTGGTGGAAAATAATATTCCCAAACTCTGGTAACAGGTGCATTTAAAGCCTCACCTTAGTATATTTAGCATTGATGAGCAAGTCAGTGGCACTGATGGATGAGGTTATGCATAGCCTTTTTTTCTGTCAGTTATTGCATTGCAGAAAGCATAATCAGTTGCAAAACACCACATGCCATTCGTCAGCTAATTGATATAAAAGCTGAAGTCTCATTTTCACAGGCTTTCAGCTCTTGCACCATCTATTTAACTTAACCAGCTCAGCACCTCTTCAAATTAAGCCCTCGCTCTCTTTAACCAGAAGTGAATTCTTCCTTTTGAAGGAGTTTCCTAGAGAAATTCTCTCTTAGAAAAACCTTGGCACGAAACCTTAGCCAGCCTTGGCATGCAAAGCTGCCTCACGCTGGCATTAACAAGCCTCTTATTTAAATGTTGATGAGCTCTCTGCTGCCAGTTAGCAATGGGAAATGCAGTCTGTGTGTTAAACGAGGGCTGGGAATGACTCCCAAATACCAAAATGTTTGTTAAACTCGAGGCCCACCTCTTCCCTCCTTAGGGGTGGGAAGATTCCCAGCAAATTGGCCCCATTTTGCACAGAAACTGCCAGGCAGGATCAGACCAAGGATCCCTCTTGTTTTGTGGCCCATGTGGGATGGACACCGGCAGCATGACTTCCCAGGATGCTCTGCGATACCACTGGTGTAGTAGCCTGCCCCAGGGGACCTTTCCCCAACCCTGCTAATTGGAGGCAGTCTCATGATTAGAAGGCAGGTTCCTTCTGCCATAACGTGCATTTGGGCTTACTTGTTTGCTTTTAACATTCACTGTTATATGGCATTTTGGTGGCTCTTACTTGTGCTGAGATCTCATGAACTGCATCCCGTAAACCTATTTGGAGTCACTTGGTTCTCCATGGTGTTTTATAAAAATGCATTGCACAAGCTGATTGTGATGTTCTATGTACTGATATATCTCTTTAGCTGGACAGGGCCCCCCTAAAATTCAGCCTAAGGCTGTTGGGACAGCTTCTATTTGCTCACCATCCCATGGAGACTAAATGCCTTGTTGCCTCTAAACCAGGAATATCTCATGTATGAGAGGTATCTTATATATGGTGGGGGCTTTTCTTTCCATCTGGGACTCTTCCCTTTCATGGTGAGCCAAAGATGCTATTCAGATACTAAATGCCAGGCAAAGGAAACTCCTTGTATCCTCATGTTACCTTTGCTGCTTTCTGAAATCAGCATGTTCCCCAGCCAAGAACCGTGTAAATTCTTTCGTCTATCACCGAATTTTGGATGAATCCCAACTGCTCATATATACAATAGTTTGTTTCCTCAGTGTTTGAATGAATCAGAAAGGCTTTGTTTGCTGTAGATGGGAGCTTTCAATCCCATTTATGGTACATTATATCAGTCTGAAATAGCATCTGTGGGTCCTTAAACTGAACCACCATCAGATTTACAGCCACTGCAGAGGAGTTATCAGGCTGGCTCCGAAGAGCTATGAGCAGTAACCATATTCTCTTGTAATATTTGCTTTCTCTGCAAAGTTGACCTAAGGAAGAATGTGTTGTTCATTTGAAGATCTCTGTTTGTTTTTTTATTCAGAGAAAATCTTCATTGACAGCCACTGTAAAGGGATGAGCTTCAGAGCTGAGAGCCAAAGACATGCTTGTCGTTGCAGAGCTGCTGACAGCTGCTCGGAGAGGGAAAGGTAAAACTTGGGGATTTGAGTTGTTCAACATCAGGGGATAAGCAAGGCAGTTCAATTAAGCACAATCTTCCACTCAAACCTCTCCAAAGGGTGACCAGGACCTTGACTGAAACTCAGCAGACAGAATAGCAAATGCATGCACTGACACATTCTCAGTTTTTAGTATCTCTGCTGCCTTGAAAAGCCCTTGAAACACCTTGGCAAGGCTACAACATCAGGGCCAAAATAGGATGCACCAAAAATTTCCCCTGGGAGCCTATTCTTGGGTCATTTTGAGTCTGCTGATCACCTGTGCTCTAACACAGGCCAGGGGTGTTATCCCACCTACCATCCTTACTGGAAACAGCTAAAGGAAAGTCTGTTGACAATTGTCCTGGGGAAGTGCAGTAAGGCAACTGTGATTGGGGAGGTTTTGCTTGATGCTGTGCAGACATGGCCAGTGACAGCCCATGCCTCCCAGTCTAAGCAGGCAGAGCAGATGAAGAGCGGTCAGCACTGCCAGCTTAAGCTGCCAGAGCCCTGTATTTATGTGAAATTCTTGGCTTTCATTTAAAATAATAATAATCATAATAAAAAAATCTGACCCACTCTGTTGGAAATGTGATCCCTAAAGAGTCAGAAACCATGAGGCCATTCAAAAAGGCCTATAATTCATATGTATATGCATATAGCTCTTGATTTTTAAGCCAACATCATGGTGTTTGGAGGCTCAGCTCAAGACTTACGAATTCCTAGAGGCTGACAGTACCAAGCAGGGAAAGGGCAGAATTACCACATGGGGAAAAAGAGAGTTGTCAAAGGTATGATGGCAGGTCAGTGGGAGAGCCAGGCCTCCTGCCTTCTTGCCCCATATATTAGCCACATTGCCTGGCCTCCTTTCCCAAAGGAAATGAAGAGTCCTTAAGGCAATCCTGGCTATTTTAGTCTTGTGTTTCTATCTTCCTTTTGATGCTTTTATTTTCAGCAACATGCAGATCTTGCAGCATCCTGCTGCTCCCCATAGGATATTATTCCATCTCTGGAGCTCATGGCCATGGTACTGTGTGCTGATGACAGCTGTGGGAGTTTGCAAGTAGCTTAACATTTGCATGCCATGAATATGCAGCTCTGAGCATGGCCCAATTCTCCATACAGCCAGCCTGTGCATGTTTGCCAGGGACAGCAGCATCCTGCATGTGGCTAGATCCCAGGAGACACCAGTTCCTGGTGACATTTGTGTATGCTTGGCTGTTTATAATCACAAACACCTGGATAAACAGCTTTCTGTTCAGCCTCATGGGAAAACTGGGCTTTCTTTAATCACAGCAAAATTCGGGGTCGTCTTGGTTGAGTAGCAATCATCCCTACCTGAGCCGTTTCCAGGATCTGATTTCTGCCTCTGAGCAGAGGACGGAAACCTCCCAGCGCACAGTGCAGAGCTAGCCAAGGGCAGAGCCTGCCAGCGGCTCTTCTCCTTGTCACACTGACTTCTAATTTCTGTTTACACCAGCACAATGTCAAACATCACAGCAGCAGCTCTGGCGGAAGGTGAGGCTTTTCGAACGGAGGTGTCGCTTCCTCTGCTGAAGCCTCTCTGGTAATGCCAAGATGCTTTTCTAACTAATTAATTACAGGGCTTTGGCTGAGTCTCTTTAATGATTCCCATCATCCCGCTGCTGCTATGCAATCAGCACTACTTGCAGTGTTGTTCAGAGCAACACTGATGCCATCAGAGCAGATGGATGAGTGATACGGGGTGGCGGGATGTGTTTTTTTAAGCCAGTCATACTGTGAGCTGCTTGACTTTCTGCTCTCTGATGTACTTTCATGGAGAAGAGGATAAAGATACAGTAGGCAGGTTGCTCTTGCAGGCCTTCAGCCTTGCCCAGGATTGCTGTCTCAGGGAAAAAGTTTATGCAGGGCCTCCCACCCCACTAGGGTAGAACTGGCATGTTCAGCTCACTCCCTGAAATGCCTGGATACCAATGCATGCAGCATAGGGAATAAACAGGAGGAGTTAGAAATCCATGTGAGGTCAAGGGGTTATGATCTGGTGGCAATTACAGAGACATGGTGGGACAGCTCTCATGACTGGAATGTGCTCATGGATGGCTATGTCCTTTTTTAGGAAAGACAGGTCTACAAGGCATGGTGGGGGAGTTGCTCTTTATCTGAGANGTTGGCTGCAGTGATCATTAGATTGTAGGGTTCAGGATCTTGTTCCTGGAACCTTGTTCCAGGCCTCTCTGGAATTAAATCTTGCAAGGGAGGTCAAGGACAATAAGAAGGGCTTCTTCAAATACATTGCAGGAAAAACTAACGCTAGAGGCAATGTAGACCCACTGCTGAATGAGGTGGGTGCCTTGGTGACAGATAATACAGAGAATGTGGAGTTACTGAATGCTTTCTTTGTCTCTGTCTATACTGTTAG